>CM065138.1:24367500-24377500 GCA_033026305.1 Cirrhinus molitorella
TGTTTTGTGATGGAAAGACAATATGCAAGAGATTGACAATGGTCATGAATATTTAGTGATTCACACCTGACACACACAAAGCCCTCCCTAATGGCCCATCAATGAGACTGTGACTGTCAGGTAAGAAACAATGTGAGAAGATTCAGAAGTGGGGGCATATATACTGAACAAAAAGTCCGGTGTTTGAGCGGTGAGTAGATTAAGAACATCATATGAGCAAGACGGCCACACGCAACAATATCATCTTGTCACAAAGCACTGGCAAAAATAATTACAGTGAATGTGTCAGGGAGAACAGTAAGGAGATATTTGAATGATTCATTAATAAACTAGTGTATTCTGAAATAGTGTTGCAAAGACGTCGCAATCTGTTTGGATGCACCGGAGAGAAATGCATCTTTACAAACTACATAGGCTAATGATTTTTATTTTTTTTTTCCTCAATTTGTTTTATTTCGTTAAGCAATAATTTAAAGCTTTATATTTATGTATTAATCATGTTTGTGAGGCATGTAGGCGCTGAGTTTTGGTATTTTTTTGTGAAGCGCTGCTATATACGAGAGTTCAGAAAGCGCATCATGTTTGTTTTCTTTATTATAAAACCACTGTTTGTAGAGTTTTGTTGAAATTGCGAGTACACACAAAATTACACCCTTAACACTTTCGAATGATGTATACTCTTACCTTTGTAAGCAAAAATGACGGATAATTTTAAATTGTTTCTGCTGAAAAAAATGCGAATGATTGCGCTGGCGCCTCCATGTCCTTCAAAGCGGTTTCAGCTTCCCCTCTCTGCAAAAAAAGACTGGATATGTGCCTAACAGCACACATTTATGCGTTTAACATTTAAACTACATTTGTTTTATAGCTACTTGAACTGTTTTATATTTATAGATTTTATTTTAGACAAGTTGTGATGATTTGAGAAGGTAAATTGATCAAACGGACATGAACAGTCTTCCGCTGGCTGCTGTTCCAAACGTATATTTAGCGAATAAAATAAATGTTCCAAATGTTTTTCTAAATTAACTTAATTAAAAAACAAAACGAAATATAATCACTTTGGCATTGCACTCAAAATGTAACTATTTTAATACTTTTATTTTGAAACAGTAACTTAATTGAAACTGCCTTGCACTTGCTAATCATTTTTATATTAGTTGTTCTTGCTGCTTTTGTGCAATAGATGAATAAAAATGTATTTGTTTTTAGATATTTAATGTTCAGATATTTCTATTTTTGCATCAGTCCCGCGAATCATTTTATTTTCCCGCATTCCACACACACAGGAGTCTCTACCCGCCCGCACCCGCAGTCCCCATCAAGTTTTGTCCCGCGCCGCACTCTGTAGTGTTGGGTCCCGCGAGTCTCTACACTGGAGTCTGGCGTGAGGCGGCTGCCGCTTATTTACTTTTTGTTGTTAATGGTTATTTTGTTATTATAGTTAAATTTGCCGCTTCCCGCATCCTTCTCCCTGAGTCTTGAACTTTGTTTCATACGTATATACATCTTCCTTAAATCATCCTGGCGACTCAATTTTTAAGTCCCGCGACCCACCAGAGGGTTGCGACCCAGGGTTTGAAAACCACTGATATAGAGCAATCATTCCTCTTCAGAATACTTGGATTAAACTGATCAATTCATGTGAAGTTCTTTATTTTTGATCTGAAGATCTTGTGGGTCTGCCTTACAAGCACTGTGTGACTATCAAACAAATGCAGTAAGCAGTGTGCTCGTATTCCATATTAAACGTGTGTGCCAATCTTACCCGGACTTTGGCTACAGGTCTCTCTCCTGCCTCCATCTGTTGGCGAAGCTGAGCAATCTCCTCTGCTAGCATCTTCCTGTCCTCCAGCAGGTCCTGTAGATGCCGACGGGCCTCTTCTGTGCTCACAAGCACTTCTACTTCATTCAGCAACCAATTCTTAAAAAAAAAAAAAAAAAAATCAAAATGACAACAATTGCAACATTTATTCTAAGATGCTTTAAAAATGGTGCCATAATTTTTCCCCCCAGGTAAACTGCCTACTAGAAATGTTTTGATAAACAAGACCATGTATTCTAAATCACATCACAACTACTGTAATTGCATGAGCTGAGCTGAAAATTTTCAAATCACTTACAAACAAAAGTATTCAATTTTAGCAAGTGAGGAACAAATTTATATTTGCATGCGTTTTTACATTGTTCATTACATGGTCTCTGACAGAAAGCATGTTGGAATCACTTAGAATGCTTTTCTCCATCTCAATGTAGTCAAAACGGGTACTGTGGGTTTTCCAGGAGATGCATGCGTTTCCCGGGCCTCTATGATAACATGTATAAGGGAGCCATGTTTGATTTTTGGGCAATTATAAAATGTGTCCGGATTGCAATCTATATGTAAATCTCATTTTGTTCAGCCAGTTTCCTACAGTTATGTCACACATAGACTCCTGTTTCCGCCCATTTGTTCTTCATTTGTTTTGTTGTGCAATTTCTATTTTATGGCAAATTGCGTTTTCTATACTGATGCCATGATGTTTTCCTTGATCTGCCTGTATGTTTTCATTTTATAATATTCCATTTTATTTATACTTACACCAAATTTTAGAAACAACTTCAACTTAGATCCAACTTCTTTTGCCACACTCCAAAATAGATCTCCATCTTGAAATAGATTTATAATCCTTTCCATCATTTTAACTGATAGCTTTCTTGTTGGGGACATGTTTCCTTACAATTACCCAAGTTTAATAGTTTGTTAATGTCTGTAAGTACTCTCTTTTAACTGCTGGCTAATTAGCATTTTAGATGTGTTTAGATATTTGTTTCAGAAATACAAATTACAAGCTGATTCCATCATTTTTTCCTCAACATTGATTACATATTTTTTCCCTCTACTTAATATGGAAAATAATTTCATTAATTCAACTACTTTAAATTTAATTTGTTTGAGGTATGTTTCACATAACCAGTGCGTTAAATAATTAAACAAAAATAGTTGTGTCATATCTGTGATTGGTTTATTTGTTATAAAGTAACAAATTTGGGTGAACATTAAGTATAGTGATTCCATTTTTTTTTTTCAGGGGTTGTACACATCCCTGGTAAACCATTTACAAATAAATAACTAAAAAAATAAACCAAAATCAGACAATAAATGACAAATAACAGGACAACAAACCAAACTCAGTTTGTTCTAAAAGAGGTACCTTTATTCTACTGCTGACACCTTCTGCTCCACGGTTCTGAAATTCTTTGCGTTTCTCTGCAACTTCACTCCTCTTCTGAAGAGCATCTTTCAGACGCTTGTTAGCAGCAGCAGCCTGTTGATGCAAATTTTAGATTACTACACCATACTTAGAGGAACACTGCAGGGATAAACAAGTACTACCCCAAAATCACCCTCAAACGAAAGCAAGAGCACCCTCAGTTGAAGCTTAATCAATAGCATATCAGTGAAACAGATTTGGTAAACAATCTAGTGCGTATTAGAATTGTCACGATAACATAACGTCTTGCGATACTATACCAGCTGAAGTATCACAATATGAAGTAGTATCACGATACCATGCAGTATTCTGTTAAATTTAAAATGCATTTCTACAAAATGAATCAATTTCATAAATAAATAAATGCAAAAGAAAACAGACAATATTTTTCTCTGAATACTTCATTAATGTGAATGAATGACTGGCTATTGTTATCCATGAAATCATGTAAACAAAACTCAGCACTGCACAGAAGCTGCATGAAGTGACATTTAGATGTGGTATTTATACATTTAGACTTTATTTATAATTGCATAAATAATGTTATAAGATTAATGTTTTAAAAACAAAACTCTGAATACAGAAGTATGTTGGAAAAAAATGTAATATGGTGAATCAATCAATTGAATCACTCAAATTGATTGAGTCATTCAAACAATTCTTTCAAAATGGCTGAATCCTTCAGGAGCGAATCAAGTGATCAAGTTAGGGCTGCAACGATTAGTCGACATTATCGATAATGTCGACAATAAAAGATTGCGACAAATATTTTTGTTTTCGAGTAGTCGTTTGATCTCATATGACGTAATGTAAGAGCCTGCGATAATGCGGTTGGACCAGTGTGGCGCTGTAGTGCAAGGCAGCCCTCATGGATGCAATCCATGAGCAAACGCAGCAGAATCTGAGCAGCGTTTTGATGAATATGTAAATATACACTGCTCAAAAAAATTAAAGGAACACTTTGAAAACAGATCAGATCTCAATAGGGAAATATATCATGATGGATATCTATACTGATATGGACTGGGTCATGTGTTAGGAACGAAAGGATGCCACATGGTTTGATGGAAATGAAAATGATTAAGCTACAGAGGGCTGAATTCAAAGACACCCCGAAAATCAAAGAGAAGAAAGTATGCAGCAGGTTAATCCATTATGCTGAAATTTCATTGCAGCAACTCAAAATGGTACTCAGTAGTTTGTAAGGCCCCAAGTGTGTGTGTGTATGCATGCCTGACAACATCGGGGCATGCTCCTATTGAGACAACAGATGGTGTCCAACAGATGGTGTCCATATTGATGTGCCATCCTGGAGTTGGACTACCTATGCAACCTCTGTAGGGTCCAGGTATCACCTCATGCTACCAGTAGTGACACTGGCCTTAGCCAAATGCAAAACTAGTGAAAAACAGTCAGGGAAAAAAAAAAAAAATGTTGCATCCACCTGTAAAACCATTCCTGTTTTGGGGGTCATCTCATTGTTGACCATCTAGTGCACCTGTTGTTAATTTCATTAACACCAAAGCTGCTGAAATTGATTAACAACCCCCTCTGCTACTCAACTGACCAGATCAATATCACATGGGTTTAATTAAATTGATTCTATACTCTGATTAAAAAGTGTTCCTTTAATTTTTTTGAGCAGTGTTTATTGCGCGCTTACCTATCAGTAATGAAATAATAAACAAAAACTGACAGGAGTATGAAAGCAGCAGTTAAAAATGCATCCGATTACAATGATGTGGATGTTTGCACGAGCTCTGCAGCAGTTCAGCAGCTTTAACTTATTCCAGTAATGTCTGCTCACATCATGTTTATTTATACAGTCCAATATGCAATAGATAGCCAAACAGCTTTGTGGTATTTAACATGAAAAACCTGTCATTTCCTGTTATAAAACAGCTCTTCAGTGAGGAGCTGGCTAATGAGAAAATATTTGTATTAGTGGGAAATAAATAATTTAAAGTAATAGCTTTGTTTACAGAGATCAAAACTTGATCTACCTCAGGACTGTTTTGGTTATTATAATCCTAGAAGGTATTTGAAGACATTATGTTTTGAATAAAATAGTTTATCCAAAAAACAGTATCTTATCACTTACCTTTATTTTGACTTGGAAAAAGGAGATGTTAGGCAGAATGATGTGTATGAGACAGTTTCTCTGTCTCTCATCTCATTTTGTGTGCCAACTACATTTATTTGTATAATGAACTGGTAACACTTTACAATAAGGTATCTTTTGTTAACATTAGCTCATGCATTAATTAAAATGAATATATTATAATAAATAATATAATACATTTATTACATGTATTAGTTTTCATTAAGGTTGGTTAATAAAAATACAGCTGTTCATTGTTTGTTCATGTTGGTTCACAGTGCATTTACCAAATGTTAAAAAACAACAACTTGTGATTTTTATAAATGCATTAGTACATGTTGAAATTAACATTAACTAAGATGAATAAATGCTGTAAAAGTTGTTCATTCTTAGTTCATATTGACTAATGTTAAGTAATGAGCCTTATTGTAAAGTATAATTAATAATTAATAATTGTAATTACATAATATACTTTTCTAAAGCTGAAGTGACCTTTATTTATGCTAGAATATGTATAACAATATTTTTACTAATTGCAAAAGATGAATAAATCAAATGCAAGTCTACAGATTAGTGTAGATTGGTACAGATTACAGATCAGTGAAATAATCGACGATTAGTCAATTAATCGTCCTAATAATCGTCAGATTAATCGATTATCAAAATAATCGTTTGTTGCAGCCCTAGTTCACGTTCACACGGCAAAGTTTCTAAACAGACCAAATCTGTTAATACAAGTCATGCCCGAGTAAACTGTCCTCTCATTGGTCAAAGTTCCACGGTTTATTTTCGGGATTTAGCTCAGCACAGTTTTGTGGGCTTATTCTTGTAACGAGTCCAGGACTCGTTAGGGAAAACATTTTTAAAATGCACCTAAGAAGAACAGCAACATTGTAAAAAGAAAAGGCACACTTTTATTTTGAATGTTGAAGACATGCTCATCCACTGGCATTCAGAGTTTCATTTTAAGAGGTATTGACAAAACAACAAAGCTACTGCTTTTCACAGAACTGTAATAACCCATTATACACTATGATAAAGCCTGGTTCGTTGGTCCGTTGTATCGGATTGCGTTCTCACCACATACAAACCACTTCAGGGTTCGTTTGGTCCGCTTTTGGTGCGCACCCGAGTGCGGTTGCTGCATTCTCACCTGCCCAAACGAACCGCACCAAAAGGGTAAACGAACTCGTGCGATTCAAACAAA
This sequence comes from Cirrhinus molitorella, assembly GCA_033026305.1. Lineage (NCBI taxonomy): Eukaryota > Metazoa > Chordata > Actinopteri > Cypriniformes > Cyprinidae > Cirrhinus > Cirrhinus molitorella. The sequence continues at coordinate 24,374,063 of CM065138.1, forward strand.
CTGAAGGCATGTGTGAATGCACACTTAGTGTATCAATGATTCGCCCAAGCCAAAGAGGATTCAGATTCGAACAAAGAAACGAAATAAAAACAGCACTCCTAACTCTTGTTTGTGTCATATTGCTGAACTGTCAGGTGCATTTTTGCTCGCATATCTTGAAATTTACAAGTTAGCAGCTTACATTCATTTCTAATGTAAAATTGTATATATTATTTATATTTATATTTATATATATATATTATTTATATATATATATATATATATATATATATATATATATATATATATATATATATATATATATATATATATATATATATATATATATATATATACACACACTACACACACACACACACACACATACACATACACACATATATATATATATATATATATATATATATATATATATATATATATATATATATATATATATATATATATATATATATATATATAAATATAAATATAATAGGCCCCCTTTTGCATTCAGAACTGCCTTAATTCTTCTTGGCATAGATTCAACAAGGTGATTTGGTCCATACTGACATGATGGCATCACACAGTTGCTGCAGATTTGTCGGCAGCACATCCATGATGCGCAGGGGTTAAATTGGGATTTGTTATGTGGAGGGGCTCTATGTTGTTGCAGCCCATATATATGTGTAACACACATATATATGCACTCACAGTGCATGTCAGAGCGAATGAGAATCATGAGGTCAAAAGGAACTGCCTGAAGAGCTCAGAGACAGAATTGTGGCAAGGCACAGATCTGGCCAAGGTTACAAAAAAAATTCTGCTGCACTTAAGGTTCCTAAGAGCACAGTGGCCTCCATAATCATTAAATGGAAGACGTTTGGGACGACCAGAACCCTTCCTAGAGCTGGTCGTCTGGCCAAACTAAGTTATCGGGGGAGAAGAGCCTTGGTGAGAGGGGTAAAGAAGAACCCAAAGATCATTGTGGCTGAGCTCCAGAGATGCAGTTGGGAGATGGGAGAAAGTTGTAGAAAGTCAACCATCACTGCAGACCTCCACCAGTCGGGGCTTTATGGCAGAGTGGCCCGCCGGAAGCCTCTCCTCAGTGCAAGACACATGAAAGCCTGCATGGAGTTTGCTAAAAAACACCTGAAGGACTCCAAGATGGTGAGAAATAAGATTTTCTGGTCTGATGAGACCAAGACAGAACTTTTTGGCCTTAATTCTAAGCGGTATGTGTGGAGAAAACCAGGCACTGCTCATCACCTGTCCAATACAGTCCCAACAGTGAAGCATGGTGGTGGCAGCATCATGTTGTGGGGGTGTTTTTCAGCTGCAGGGACAGGACGACTGGTTGCAATTGAGGGAAAGATGAATGCGGCCAAGTACAGGGGTATCCTGGACGAAAACCTTCTCCAGAGTGCTCAGGACCTCAGACTGGGCTGAATATTCACCTTCCAACAAGACAATGACCCTAAGCACACAGCTAAAATAACGAAGGAGTGGCTTCACAACAACTCTGTGACTGTTCTTGAATGGCCAAGCCAGAGCCGTGACTTAAACCCAATTGAGCATCTCTGGAGAGACCTGAAAATGGCTGTACACCAACGTTTACCATTCAACCTGACAGAACCGGAGAGGATCTGTAAGGAGGAACAGCAGAGGATCCCCAAATCCAGGTGTAAAAAACTTGTTGCATCTTTCCCAAAAAGACACATGGCTGTATTAGATCAAAAGGGTGCTTCTACTAAATACTGAGCAAAGGGTCTGAATACTTAGGACCATGTGATATTTCAGTTTTTATTTTTTAATAAATCTGCAAAAGTCGGCGCCGATAGCCTTGTGGGCAGTGCGCCGACATACAGCGCCGTTGCGCTACGGGCGTCCTGAGTTCAAATCCCGAGTCGAGGACCTTTCCCGACCCTACCCCCTTCTCTCTCTCTCCCACTTCGCTTTCTGTCAGTAATGATCTGTCCTATAACAATAAAAGCCCAAAAAAGCCCAAAACTCCATCTGTGACACTGATGGAGAAAAAAAAACCTTGGGAGAAACCAGGCTCAGTCGGGGGGTCAGTTCTCCTCTGACCAATAAACAAGTAGTTTATACTCCCATACAGACCTGTAGAGGTGGTCTATATGTACTGACCCACCATCTGGATACAAACTGGACCAAGGAAAACTGCAGTGGCCAACTGTTCAGGATTCATACTGGATCTGACCTCGGAATAAGCAGGAGACAGACAATATTAGCATAGATTCCATTTTTCTTGCATCAGGTGTTATGGGAAGTGTTCCCGGTTCCGGTTGACCTAATTAATGCAGCCTAACAATCCTTTAACGGATTTGAATATTAGAAATATTTAAATGTGTTAAGTGTATGCCAGGTTAAAGAGATGGGTCTTTAGTCTAGATTTAAACTGACTAAGTGTCTGCCTCCCAAACAGAATTAGGTAGATTGTTCCATAGTTTCGGTGCTATTTATTAAGCGTGCAGAACAACCACCCAATAAAGCATTACAATAATCTATCCTGGAGGTCATGAAGGCATGAATTAATATTTCTGCATTTGACTTTGAGAGCATAGGTCGTAATTTCGCTATGTTTTTAAGATGGAAAAATTATGTTTTACAAATGCTAGAAATGTGGTGTTCAAAGGAAAGATTGCCATCAAATAACACACTTAGGTTCCTAACTGATGATGAATTTGCAGAGCAGCCATCAAGTATTATGCTGTGTTTTAAGTTATTACTTACTGAGGTTTTTGGCCCAATAATTAACACCTCTGTTTTTTCATAATTTAGCAATAAGAAATTACTTGTCATCCAGTTTTTAATATCAACTATGCATTCCATTAGTTTTTCAACTTTGTATGTTTCGCCAGGCCTTGAAGAAATATAGAGCTGAGTATCATCAGCGTAACAGTGAAAGCTAACACCATGTTTCCTGATGATATCTCCTAAGGGTAACATATAAAGCGTAAAAAGTAATGGTCCTAGTACTGAGCCTTGAGGTACTCCATACTGAACTTGCGATCGATACCTCTTCATTTATTGCTACAAAATGATAGCGGTCAGATAAGTACGATTTAAACCATTCTAATGCATTACCGCTAATGCCAACATAATTTGAGTCTATTCAAAAGAATGTTGTGGTCAATAGTATCAAACGCAGCACTAAGATCCAGTAGCACTAAAAGAGAGATACAACCACGGTCGGATGATAAGAGCAGGTCATTTGTTACTCTAATGAGAGCAGTTTCAGTACTGTGATAAGGGCGAAATCCTGACTGGAAATCCTTACAGATATTATTTTTCTCTAAAAAGGAACATAATTGTGAGGATACTACCTTCTCTAGTATTTTTGATAGAAAAGGGAGATTTGAGATCAGTCTAATTAATCAATTGATTAGGGTCAAGTTGTGTTTTTTTAATGAGAGGCTTAATAACAGCCTGTTTGAA